>BSBK01013249.1:152500-163042 GCA_027943335.1 Chamaecyparis obtusa
ATTGATTTTGTGGAGTACATTGGGATCACAGTTGAGAGGCTGGCTTCATCAACCTGCTTTGGGAATCAGGTAGGTTTCGAATTCTCTTAGTATGTTTCCATGTTAGTTTTAAAATTTCCATTAATGAGAGAGCATATTTACCTTCTCTAAATGTGGAGTGAGAAAACAAAACAATGAGAATTTTAGTTTACATTTGTGAGATTACATTGTTTCAAACTTATAAACCCTCTCAATTCAACCATAGATGAAACCAAATTGAAAAGCAAGATAGCTTGATGCTTCATAATCTCAATGAAAATCATTGTATTTAGATCCATTTACTTGCCATTTATTCATTAAATTGATTATATATATATATATATATATATATATATATATATATATATATATATATATATATATATATATATATATATATATATATATATATATATATATATATATATATATATATATATATATATATATATATATATATATCATTCTGAAAATTAAGAACCCAATATTGTTTTAAAAACCAATTTGGAGACCATACTTCATTACATGGATGACAAAATCAACTAAGTCCTTAAGAACAGAGCAAGCACAAATAAACTAAATTTTTGAAACCAAATACACACTTCCAGCTTGCTGGAAAATGTATGAGAAAAGGAAATTTCCTTTCATTCAAAAAAACACAGTCAATATTATAATAATATTTCTATCAACTAGTATTTTATAAATTGATTAAATGTATATTCAACTCTCAAATAAACAAATACTTATTTCAACTCTAACATAAATAACTTGTAAAATCAATTCAATGCAATTCTCATCAAAAAAATCTGGGTGGGACCCACTTTATTTGAGGACAAATCAATATTTAAGAACTTATTTCATATGCATATATTTTAATTTGTTTGATAGGGCCTAGCCCTTCCCTCCTTGCCACTTGGCATTCTCCCCCTCTTCCCCTCACCTGCCATGTACACATTACCCTATTTCACATCTTGTCCACTTGCATTGGGTTCAACACCCAATGCTGGGCGCCTATCCCACTTGTATTTGCATTAAACACTTGTCTTTCACTTGTCTTGGGCTCATAACCCAATGTGGGCACCCAGCCCACTTGTATGGGCAACTTACACCTATTTCCCATGTGCATTGGACACAAACACCTAGGTGGGCGCCACTTCTACTTGGGGGATGCAATTAACATTTGTTTACATTGCCTTGGGATTTAAACTTCAACACCTACGCCTCCTTTTTGCATGTGATGGGTACTGACTTGTCCTACACTCCACTTTCATTGGTGGAAGGCTCTTCTCCCTATGATGGCGCCCCTAGCCATTTGTGGAATGCTCGGACTTGGGTCAAAGTCCTTTTTACCTCCCATTTAATGTGTTTTGCAGTCCTCTTTGGCAAGGTGGCGTGGGTCCTTGGGACTAGCTTAAATAAATGTTTTTTATTGTTCACTTTCTTTAACCCACTTGCCTTTAGGGAACACATGGCATTTGCTCCTTGGATTAGGTGGATGACATGTGTGATAGGTCTTAGGGATAATAAGTATAGGTCTATTGAGCTTAGAGTAGGTAATTAGATTGTCTTAAGCTAGTCTAGATATAATAAGTGCTCAATTAATAGGAGGGCTTTAATTTAATAATTGATTGTTATTATTATTGAATAAGGTAATTTTTTTTAATTTGTATACGAATTATTATAATAAAATACTTGTTAGTAGTATTATTGAATCCATTGAACTACTATTTAGTCTTAATTAAGGGGATTTATCTATAAGCACAACTATGAAACCTTTTTGTGAAATTAATATTTTGATTAATTTTGATAATAATATAACTATCTGGTGACCTATAACCTTAGACATTGCTTTGTCATCTATGATTAATTAACGAGGAAATTATTCAATAAATGCCTTTGGGATATTCTTCACATGATAGAAAACCTTATGGTTAATAATAATGTTTTCATTAATTTCAAACTGTTATAGGCTTTAGTGAAGGTTAACAAAATGATCATTTCTATTGATAGCGTGGATATTCCGATTGGTGTGATTAATTGGTATGAGCAAACTACATGTTAACATGAATCTTACGTTCTTGCTTATCTGTGACATGTTAATTACTTGTGTGAGATGTTCTCTTTGCGTATACTATTTGTACATGTAAAGTACACTATGGATATAGTTGATTTACATACGGGACTAGATAACCGAATAGGGGGGTAAAATCTAGAGGTTGGGTACTTGTTGTGGTTATCAGTTATCTGTTTGTTGATTGTATTTATGGTGCAATGTGGATTCTATCTTCATTTGCTTGTTTTGGATTAGGGTCAATGTGAGACCTTGATGGGGTGGTCAAACCGATCCCTGTTAGTATCTTCCTCCTGGTGGATTAAAATTTGAATTAGTGGCCAAGTGGATTTATGTTTGAAATGGGATTATGTTTAATTTGTTTGATTGATTATTAGAACTTAATATGTTATAAGTGGCCACAAACCAGGATGAGTGTTGATTGGAAACTAGGGTAGGTTATCTAAATGTGATGTAGGGGGTGGCTTGCAATGGATCGTCGAGGCCCGCAAGTGGCTGACGGATCATCCATTGTCAAGTTTCTTAATTCCAGTGATAACATTATAAAAAAATTGATCTAGATAGGGAAACAATAAAAAGATAATTTGTGAGATACCTCGCCCATACCTTGAGTGCTAGTTAAGACTAAGGATGGATGCGGGAAGATGCTAGATGCATCATCGATATACTTGTCTTCATGAAAGATATCGATGCCACGTATGATCACTTGAGTGTCGTCGGTTCAGTGAGGAACCTTCAGGACTAAAAATCAAGGGTGGATCTACGTGATGACACCTTCCTACTCACACTGTAGATATCCTACGTAGGTCAGTGCCTCTGGTAACCTGTATACCCTCTTGTTCTAGAGATATCTTCCTAGGTGATACTTGTGGATTGGTCCTTAGTGTGTGTGTGGGCCTGGTGTTTATCTCCCTAGCATGGTGGGGTGGACCTCTGGGTTCCACATGGTCAGGAGGTAGTGTACTTCTCCATTGAGACTGTTGCGGATTACCCTTCATCACTTGATTGTACATTTGGATCAGTCTATCTCTTTTGTTGCAGATTTATGTACCCAGTTGTTAGAAGATATTATCTTGTACTTGTAAGAGGTTTCATTTGATTAGTAATGATCCCTACGTGGATCCATGATGTATTTTGATACTTGTAATTGTATTAAATATCACCGCATACCCTACGACATGTGTAGCGGATGTAGGTGATCATGTGTTGTAATGTAATATTGATTTAAGTGATGTATTTAATTCTACTATGTACTTAAAAGTTTTTTTTAACATTCGATCATGTTAGCGTAGTGTTAGTTAGACAAACGTAATTCTACGTCAGGGACCCTTGGGAATAAAACATATGAAGTGTTCATTTAAACTGATGTTTGTAAAACAATGTGATGCTTTATTCAATGTGCTTGTTAACATTAGTAAACAAAAAAAAAAAAAATGTTGCATAACTTAGTATAATTCTAGTGTAATTCTCTTGGGTCTCCTGGCGGGGCGTTACAACTTGGTATCAGAGTGCGAGTTCTACACTGGGAACTCTGGGAATAATATGTGCGCCCATTAGGTCTTATTAGGTAAACATGTTAAAACCAAACTTAGACATCAAAACAACTTGTTTGTGGAAATCTTTAACTTTCACGAAAATTTGAACCGAAATAAAACTAGAACAACAAAACTTGCCTTAAAACTATGTCCTTATGTGATTGCTTTTGGTTTCAAATATGACATACTTAATGTATATATATGCTTAAATGTTTTTTTTCTAACATTATGGTTGTAGGAAATATGCCTCCTGTGACTAGAGCCCGTGGTAGAGGTAGAGGTAGAGGTAGAGTGGTCACACCCTCTTTCTCAGTTGATCAGGATAGTGCTCAGAGCCATAGTAGAAATCAGGGTGATAGCCACCAGGATGGCACAGAGGAATTAGACACCAGACAGATTTTACAGGCCATTCTTGAGAGGTTACCACCTATGTAGAATAGAGGTAATCAGGGAGATCAGGCTAGAGAGAGGGAAAGGACTCCCCTTAGACAGGTTGTACTAGTAGAGTATGATGCCGCTATGGCAAGTCAGATGAAGGACCTGTTTAGAATGCCAAAACTTCCATTTGATGGCATAGGTACCGGGTTTGAGGCAGACACATGGCTCATTGGTTTAGATAGGTACTTCTCCATGTACCCATTTGCTAGCAATGTAAAAGCTAGATATGCTATCATGCAATTGACAGATTCAGCATCATCATGGTGGAGGATAGAAGAGAGTAAATTGGGAAATCACCCATAGATACAGTTACATGGGAGTTATTCCTTGAGAGCTTTAGAGATCAGTTTTTATCAGATCAGTGGAGACAGGACCGTGCGGATGAGTATCATTACTTGAGACAGAGGAATATGACCGTACAAGAGTATGAGCGGAAGTTCTTTGAGCTGAAACAGTATGCTGGTTATAGTAGTGAATCACCCCTCATGATTCAACATTTTATTAGGGGACGTAATGCCCATATTGGAGGGGAAGTGAAGGTCTTGGAACCAAAGACCCTTAGAGAAGCAGTAACAACAGCTATACTCACAGAGAAGAAATTTCAAGGCAAGCATGGTGGGCAGACAAGTGGTGGTGGCACATCAGATTTCAGGGGTAAACAGTCACAAGGTAACACCAGTTTCAAGAAGCCATCACACTTCTCCAAAGGCAATCAAAATCAAAGTCAGTAGAGTTCAAAACCTCGTGATCAGAGTGGTACAACTTCCAATTCCAGAAAGTTTCGTAATAGCCAGCGCTTCAAGCGCAACCAGTCTTCTCAGCCCACTCAGTCAGTGCAGAGTTCACATCAGGGTAGTAGTAGAGGTAGTTTCCATCAGTCCAGTGCACCTTCAGTAGGAAGGGGTTATGGTAGAGGCACAGGTTGTTTCACATGTGGACAGTTTGGGCACATTGCAGTGAATTGCCCGCAGCGTGGTTCACAGTATTCAGGGCAGAGACCCGCACCATCCGAGCCTACGATTGGGGATTCAGGTAGATCACACAGAGTGTTTGCAGTAGTAGACCACCATCAGGCAGAGCACCAGGGCATAGTTATTGAGTCATCAAGTGCTATCTGAGGTATTGATGTTTCTATATTATTTGATTCTGGATCTATGGATTCTTTTATATCTCCATTTGTAGTAGAGAGATGTGGACTAGTGGCAGTAAAGCAAGACATAGGTTGGCAAGTGGAGCTAGCTTCAGGGGAAAAGGTGAACACAAACACCTTAATTCGGAAATGCTGGATAGATTTGAGTAGCATTAGCACTCCAGTTGATCTTCACATAATTCCATTGGGGTCTTATGATGTTGTTTTAGGCATGGATTGGTTGGAATCCCATGGAGCTACTATTGATTGTAGACAGAAGATCATTAAATGTAGGGATGATCGGGGTTTAAACATTGAGATTAGAGGCATTCAGCATCCTATTTCCCTTCGTATGATTTCTGCCATGCAGTTGAAGTGAAGTATGAGAAAGGGATGCCAAGTGTTTGCAGTGTCTTTGAGTGAGATTGAGGAGGGAGATGGTGAGAAGAAGTTCCTTGATCACCCTATGTTACAGGAATTCATTGACGTCTTTCCAGACGAGATCCCAGGTATGCCACCAAAGAGGGATATCGATTTTCGTATTGATCTTATTCCAGGTGCAGAACCTATACCTAGAGCTCCATACAGGATGACTACACAGGAGCTGAGTGAGTTGAAGCTACAATTGGAAGAATTGTTGGCTAAGGGATGTATCAGGCCTAGTGTTTCACCATGGGGAGCACCATTTCTCTTGTCAAAAGAAGGACGGTTCTTTATGACTGTGCATTGATTACAGACAGTTGAACAAAGTAACAGTCAAGAATAGGTATCCTTTGCCACAGATTGATGATCTTTTGATCAGGTGAAAGGTGCAAGGGTGTTCTCTAAGATAGATCTCAAGTCAGGTTATCATCAGTTACGCATTAGAGAGGAGGACATCCACAGGATAGCTTTTCAGACACGCTATGGTCACTATGAGTTCACAGTGGTACCATTTGGCTTGACGAATGCTCCATCTGTATTCATGAGTTTGATGAATGGATTATTTCGTAAGTATCTTGATCACTTCGTTGTTGTCTTCTTGGATGATATTTTGGTTTATTCCAAATCCATGGAGGAACATGAAGAGCATCTTCAGTTGGTATTATAGTGCCTTAGAGAGAATCAATTATATGCTAATCCAGCCAAGTGTGAGTTCTTCAAGATAGAGATTCAGTACATTTTCACTCAGCCTAATCTGAATGCTAGACAAAGGAGATGGATGGAGTTCCTTTGTGAGTACGATTTTGAGGTTAAGTATATCCAGGGGAAGGAGAATGTGGTAGCTGATGCTCTTAGTAGGAAGAGATGAGTTGCAGCTGTGACTACACTTAGTGTTGACTTGAGGAGTAGGATCTTGGAGGCACTTCCTTGAGATACTTTTTATCAGGAGGTGAAGGTAGAGATTGAGTCTGGGAGACCTCTAGTATGCAGATTTGAGGGGTATGTGTTGGAGTCTGATGGTTTGTTGCGTCATGCGAGCCAGATCTATGTACCACCATTGGATGATCTTCATTCATTGATCTTATCTGAGGCTCATTGTGCACCTTACTCGGCACATCCTGGTGTCAAGAAGTTGCATGTAGATCTTTGATAGCTATATCATTGGTCAGGAATGAAGAGGGATATTGCTGATTTTGTTGCTAGGTGCTTAGAGTGTCCAAAGGGTTTAAGGCAGAACATCAGCATCCAGCAGGACTTTTACAGTCACATAGTATTCCCTCGTGGAAATGGGATGTTATATCGATGGATTTTTATCATGGGTTTGCCTTTGACACCCCGTAGACATGATGCTATCATGGTCACTGTTGATCGATTGACTAAGGTAGCTCATTTTTCTCCCATGAGATCCTCTTATACAGCTTCATCAGTAGCTAGAGTCTTTATGCAAGACATAGTGAGATTGCACGGTATCCCTTGAAAGATTATTTCTGAGAGGGATCCAGTATTTACTTCTGCATTTTGGACTTCTTTGCAGCATGATTTGGGTGCTCAGTTGAACTTTAGCACAGCCTATCACCCTCAGACAGATGGGCAGACGGAGCGTGTGAATCAGGTCCTAGAGGATATGTTGAGGATGTATGTCATGGATAGGCAAACACATTGGGAGGATTATCTATACCTAGTGGAGTTTGCATATAATAATGGATACCACAGTTCCATTGGCATGTCACCATTTCAAGCATTGTATGGACGTCCTTGTCATACACCTCTTAGTTGGGATAGGTTAGATGACAGGATTCTTTTGGGACCAGAGATGCTTTGTGATATGGAGCAACAGGTGGAGCACATTCGAGAGCATTTGATCACTGCACAGGATAGACAGAAGAAATATGCAGATGCTCATAGGATAGATATTTAGTTTTCAGTTGGGGATAAGGTGTTCTTGAGAGTGCGTCCAAGGAAGAGTCCAATCCGTTATGGAAAGGGTTCTAAATTGGCACCTCGATTTGTTGGTCCATTTGAGATTTTGGAGAGGATAGGTCCAGTTGCTTACCATCTTGCATTGCCACCTAGCCTATCTCGCATACATGATGTATTCCATGTTTCTGTTCTTAGGAAATATATCCCAGATGTAACACATGTTCTTGATTGGAATGCGTTACAGGTCGAGGACGAGCAGCTAGCTCTGGAGCCCGTGCGCATTCTGGAGCTTCAAGATATCACACTCAGAGGCTGTATTATTCCTCAGGCCAAGGTCCAACGGGAACCAAATGATGAGACCATAGCTACTTGGGAGGATGCATCTCGATTGCGGGATGCCTATCCTTATCTGTTTGCAGGCTTCCAGGAGTAAGCCTAGTCCTAGGGGGGGAGGATGAAGTACCCCTCGCATCTTACTTTTGCTAATACTATGTTTAGTTTGACACCATTTTATCTTGGTTGATTAGATCAGACATATATCACATGTTATATTTATATTTTGGTGTGTGATTAAACAATTATAGTTTGGATGTTAATTGTCATGTTTGAACCTGAAACAAAACTTTACGTGAAGGCTATATCTAGTAATGATGGATTTTATATGATGTTTCAAATGCATGTATAAATTGAAGTAATTAGATGATGATTATATTTGGTACTTACCCCATACCCGCATGTGTATGGTATCATGTTTGTTATCATATATGTTTTTTTTTTCTGTTGACATGCATGTATGGTAGAGGAGGAGGCGTAGTTACCTGCATTTAGTCAGGTCCACACGTCCTAACCATCCCTACCATTGTCTGATAGTATGTTATATATGCACATGTACATGCAATGGTTCTTATGTAGGTTGCAGGTTACCGGGCATCGACTTCCCTAGCTTGACAGGATGAGCATGCCCTTATGATGTCTCAATGGCGGAGAAGGGGAGTTAGCACTCAGGCCAATTCCCTAACCTAACCTAATCATCCTATAGGAATGGATGGAATCTCACTTGACTAGCCTGAATCAAATTCATTCTGGTAGAACGAATCCGATATATGTTTTCCCGGTTGAGCATGATATTGTCTTAGGTGTTGTTCCATGTCAGTGTCACATTTTGACCTTGTGGATCTCATGTCTGATCTCTGATAGTTATTGAAATTATGTTGACACATTGGTAAATATTATGTTATTAGTATGTTATGACATAATCAGATACATGTGCTTACACTATGTCCCTTATGGTTATACTATTATTAATTGTATATACGTTAATTGTATATATATATGATTATATATATACACAGCTTACTATATAATATTGAGATATTGAGTGATATAACTTAAACCAAATGATAAATTGAAAATAAAAAAAAGGAAATGAAATTCCAGAAGAAGAAATAAAAAGAAAAAGAAATTCTACAATTTTAAATTGTCTCATTTTAGGTAGTTGACTTGAATAGTAGGGGGAAATAATAAAATATTTCTTCCCTACTTTCCAAGCCAATTTAGAGGCAAAAAGAGAGAGACTTGTTACCACTTTTTGATATGAAATTTTTTGGAGAAGAAATAGAGGAAGAAGAGAAGGCTTGGAGAAGGAGAAGAGAGCAAGAAGAGGAGGATTGAGTTTGTGGAGTACATTGGGATCACAGTTGAGAGGCTGGCTTCATCAACCTGCTTTGGGAATCAGGTAGGTTTCGAATTCTCTTAGTATGTTTCCATGTTAGTTTTAAAAATTTCCATTAATGAGAGAGCATATTTACCTTCTCTAAATGTGGAGTGAGAAAACAAAACAATGAGAATTTTAGTTTACATTTGTGAGATTACATTGTTTCAAACTTATAAACCCTCTCAATTCAACCATAGATGAAACCAAATTGAAAAGCAAGAGAGCTTGATGCTTCATAATCTCAATGAAAATCATTGTATTTAGATCCATTTACTTGCCATTTATTCATTAAATTGATTATATATATATATATATATATATATATATATATATATATATATATATATATATATAATATATATATATATATATATATAATATATATATATATATATCATTCTGAAAATTAAGAACCCAATATTGTTTTAGAAACCAATTTGGAGACCATACTTCATTACATGGATGAAAAAATCAACTAAGTCCTTAAGAACAGAGCAAGCACAATAAACTAAATTTTTGAAACCAAATACACACTTCCAGCTTGCTGGAAAATGTATGAGAAAAGGAAATTTCCTTTCATTCAAAAAAACACAGTCAATATTATAATAATATTTCTATCAACTAGTAGTTTATAAATTGATTAAATGTATATTCAACTCTCAAATAAACAAATACTTATTTCAACTCTAACATAAATAACTTGTAAAATCAATTCAATGCAATTCTCATCAAAAAAATCTAGGTGGGACCCACTTTATTTTGAGGACAAATCAATATTTAAGAACTTATTTCATATGCATATATTTTAATTTGTTTGATAGGGCCTAGCGCTTCCCTCCTTGCCACTTGGCATTCTCCCCCCTCTTCCCCTCACCCTTCCATGTACACATTACCCTATTTCACATCTTGTCCACTTGCATTGGGTTCAACACCCAATGCTGGGTGCCTATCCCACTTATATTTGCATTAAACACTTGTCTTTCACTTGTCTTGGGCTCATAACCCAATGTGGGCGCCCAGCCCACTTGTATGGGAAACTTACACCTATTTCCCATGTGCATTGGACACAAAACACCTAGGTGGGGCGCCACTTCTACTTGGGGGATGCAATTAACATTTGTTTTACATTGCCTTGGGATTTAAACTTCAACACCTGCACCTCCTTTTTGCATGTGATGGGTACTGACTTGTCCTACACTCCACTTTCATTGGTGGAAGGCTCTTCTCCCTATGCTGGTGCCCCTAGCCATTTTTGGAATGCTTGGACTTGGGTCAAAGTCCTTTTTACCTCCCA
>BSBK01013250.1:0-30755 GCA_027943335.1 Chamaecyparis obtusa
ATAGTACATATGGTACATCAAATAATAAATTAATCACGAGTTGTGTGTCCCAAAAACACACCATATAGTGTACAATGAATCATATAAAATACATTAATGCTCAAGAGGAATTATGTCTAGGTGGATCTTTAGGGACATATATTTAGAATAGTCAAGCAGATGACCTCTCTGTAACAACCTATACTATAGCCCCTAAAATGGGTACTATAGCCCATGTAAAATGCCATATCCCCTCTACCTGGGATGTACTTGTATCACCCCACTCCTATCCCTATTGACCCTATGTAGACCCCATTGATTGTGTGTGCCTCTGATTGTGTGTGCCTCTGGTTGTGCCCTATCTTGTGGGAATGTGTGCTCCTAATGGAGTTACATGTCTGCCTACTACTCCCCCTCCTGATTCCCATAGACATTGATACTCAAACCTCTGGTCTAGTGGCACTAAAGCATAATACATAGCCCTGTAGAATCCAAACTACTTAAATACCACCCTAAGCCTTTGTACTACCTGCATATCCCCATCTCCTCTACCAACCCTTTATGTTTCATCCCTATCCCTTCTCATCCCCTCATATCTCTCCTCACTTCTCTTTTTTGCTTGCTCCAACACATCCCAAACTGTTGTCAGATTTTCTATCTACGTGGCTGCCCTCCCTAGCTCTACCCTCTATACTGGACCCTCTCGCAATAGTGTCTCCCTCTCCTTTGGTAGTGAATCTCTTTGAATCCTAAGGGTATCCCACTCCCCGACCAGCTCATAACCCTCCCTCATTATCTTGGCCTCCTCTATCAGTAATTGATCGCTCTCTATGCAAACCTCATCCCTCTCCCTTTTTAGATCCACCCTCCCCCTCCATAGATCCTCCATATCCACTACAACTAGATCCCTCTCATGTGTCATATTATCTCTCTCCCTCTAGAATATGTCCCTCTCCTATTTTATGGAATCCCTCTCAGTGTTCATGTCCCTATACATATGACCAAGTCACGTATGGCCCTACTCTAGAGATCTAATATGGGATGTGGATATCATAGATGTGGTTTCCTGAGAAGACAACTCCACTTGTCTAGAAGTTTGAGTGGGAGGTATTTGTATTGATGTTGCAAGTACCCCTATAACTTGTGGGCCATGTACCTATTTCCTAAGTCCCTACACCCACATCCCCTCCACCTCTGCCATCTCCACCTACCCCTACACCCCCATCTCCACCCATCTACTGCCCATCATGTACATTCATGGAATCACTAGCTCCATCTCCCCCACCCCCATCTCTCCTTGATGATTCTATGACTACTCACCTCCTCCTCCTCCTTGGTCTTTGGGCTACTCCTTGCCCACTACCTCCCTGTTCTCCTCCACTTGCACTCATCACAACTCTCACACATTGAAAAACTACTACATCTCCCACCCTCCTAATAGGCAGGTAACCTCTCCCTTCACCCTTGTGATATTACCTACCTCAAGCTCACACTCAATGGTGGCAACCCTGATCTTACAACTGCTAAGGGCATCCTAAACCATGTAGTGTAGATTGTTGTGACACCTAGATCTGTAAGACCTTCTTGTGGGTCTTAATCCTCTAGCCTCGTGCCTCTACACAACTTTGCTAGACCATCCCTATCTAGTAGCAGACCAAATTCCCCCCTCCTCTCCCTTGTAGTCCTCTGGATTGGTGCTCCATCCCTGACCCATCTTGTACTTTTCCAAGTTGTGTATGACTTTGTATGGATGATATCTCTCCATAGTATAATCATATCTACCTATAATATACACAAGAGTGATCATATAAGTAAAGTGCCTCAGATCATTTGGCCACCTTGCAATATTTATGTATGGTAACTAGGTAATCTTTCCTTTAACCTTGTCCAGTACCTCTTAGCATTGATAAACATTGTCTAAATATTCATAGGTCAATGAATCTCCCCAACTATTAATCATGGGCTCATGAGCTTGCCTAGTTCCCCTTCCCAGTGGACATAAAATAATGTTCTCCCACCCCCAGATCTATAGTAGTGTAGTAAAGTCAATGCTTAACCCCTTACACTCTAAGTTGTGGTAGCATATCATATGAAAATCCCTATATAGCTCAGCCAACATCATTGTCCCCCAAGCCATAGGTCACTCAATATCCACTGCTTGCACTATCACTAGGATTAATCCAAGTGTAACGCATGCCCTTGCACATGTGGCAATATAACTCCCAACTATCCAACACACATAGAATTGCATCCTATGTGCTGTCAATTCCCAGTCCAACCACATATCAAGTGTCAATTGCCTATGTCTCAAGGGAACATCTTCCCCAACACGGATCCTCACTGCCTTTGTTTGTGTCACCCACTACTCTACCACATGAGGCATCCTAATCAAAAGATGAAAGATACAATATATATACTTTGTGATCACTATCATCTTCTTAATTGGGAGATGGAAGGTGGAAGTCTCACATTTGTACCATTCACACAACATGGTCATCATCACCATATGTACCCTCACATGGGGCATCCTCACAAGGAACCCCAACCCTAGCTGATCCACTCTCATCTAGTCAGTCTGAGTGAACTATCTTCTAGCCCTTAGTATGATTGCATGCATTTCTTGTGATATTATTGCATCCACGGACCACTGCAGTCACAAAACTCCTTGTATCTTATACATGTACTTTCCCATCAACCACCCACCTAACTGATCTTTTCTAAGTAATTTTTCCCCTATTCTTACCAACCAAACTTTTCCCCTCATTCCCATAGGAATTTCCAACTTCTTGAACCAGACTAGCAGAAATGCATTCTCACTGGTCCTTTAACACTTTCTTCTTTTTCCCCTATGGGAATGCAATCATGTTAAGCCTTAGCCTACAGGTTCACATTCCTGTGGATTTTTCTTGTGTATCCTCTTATGGAGGAATAAGTTCACGTAAGGACCCTAATCTAAACCCCTATTCCTTATGTTTACCATTTGGTGGGAACATGTTCCCAATGGACCTGTGATTGATCTCATAGGATATGACCTTGCAGGATTGTGTTTTGCTAACCTATAAAGCTAAAAAAATATCAATAAATGCAAAAAAATCTAGGGTTTTTGGTACTCACATCTTTGTCCAGCTGGTTGTGATGTATAAATCTCCTCACCATGTATTTCCTACACCTCATGGTCCTAAAGTGCATCATCGTCTCTCTCGCTCAAATAGCTCTAAAATCTCAAAAGAAAATAGGCTCTCCTCTCAATTTTCTCACAAGCTAGGGTGCAAATGAATAGTATTTGCACCCTCTTTTTTTGCTATGGGCCCATTTTAGGGATACATTTTCACCTTCTTGACCCCTACAAGGTTGTTTCTTGTCTTATTCCTCTCAAGACCTCTATTTGGTGTCCTAATCGCACTGATACACTATGTTTCCCATCCCCTTTCTTCCATCCTACTGGGGAAATATTTCTTTTGAGATGCTGCCTAAGCCCCTTTTTTTCTTTCTTATCCACCTTCTTGAGGGTTCCTCACCTGGTCATAACCATTAACCTTCACAACAATCTATGACAACTTTGTTTCTTTTTAATTCTTCACATCGTTGAAATTTTAAACTTCAAGAAATGATGTTATTCTAATGCCATTTCAAATAGGGGTAAAATTTGTTAAAATTTAGACACCTAAATTTGATCATTTAATTCCTAATTAAATTTAGTTATCTTCTATTTATTATTAATTAAATAATAATAATTATTTAATTAACTTATGTTAATCCCCTTATACTTAATTAATTTAATTAATTAACTATAGTCCAATTAATTGAATAATAATCCACAGTTATTTAATTAATTAAAGCCCCCTTTCTTCTATTAATTAAAACAAATGTTCCTATTAGTGTTAATTAATTCATTTATCCTTTATTTTATATTAAATAAATATTCTTTAATCTATTTGAGTACATGGCTCCTAACTTTAACCCTTAGCTAACCATCCTCCAACCACCTAGCCCATGGTTCTAACTCAACCCAACCCACTTGCAAATACTAACCCACACTTAATTAGTTAAATACCCCTATTTAACTAATTAACCCTCTATTAATTCTCTCTCCTCTCATCACATCCTTCTAATAACCCCACTTTCCTCCTAATCTAAGTCTAATCCCCTCCCTAATCATTTGCACAATCCTAATCAAAAGGATTAGAACCTCTAAAGTCAAACGTAGTCATGTCAACTCCAATCCCAACCCATTGCCCTTTGTCAACCTTAAATGTCCTCTTACACCTCAAACATATTATTCCACCTTTTTCACCTCCAAATAATATTTTATTCTTTCTTCTCATTTCTCCAAACCCTTCCCACTTCCCAAAATGGTCACATTCCTTAAGGAATGACCTTCGGGATTTGAGACAAGATATGCCTTTATAACATATCTTCCCAACCCCTAGTGTCTTCTCAACTTCTCACATGGTGACACTTGTATCCATGCTATGGATTTGAGAAAGCATAATCTATGTGCTCCCCTCAAAGTGCATCATATCCCTTCCCCATCTCTCAATCTCAATTTTCCATTTAACCCTCCTCTTTCCTATGAATTGAACCCTCATTTCCTTCAAATCTATCCATTGTCATAGACAAGTTATCATGACACTTCGAGACCAAGAATCATAGAAAAGAACCCTTATAACGCAAAATTATCCACTCATCCATGAAGCTTGAGAAAACAATGTGAGCACACATTCCATCCATTGGACACATCTACTCACCAAGGAAGGCTTTATTTGGTGTATGAAGTTTGCATCCCTTTAGTTTGTGATTTTATTAGTCTAATCATATATTTTTTTTATAGTTGTATTTTTAATGTTTTATTCACATATTACATTCCTTTAAACATATTTTATTAAATATAATAGACAATAGATGTCATTTCTCCTAGTGATTAATTTACAAGCCCATCTTGAACCATAACCATTGGTAGGTACCGATGTCCAAAAATATTGTCATTGACCAACTGCAAAGACATCACAACAGAAGTGACTGATGATAAGACACACCGAAGAGAATTTGGGTGATTGTATTATTTAGGAACTTGTGAACTTAGAAACTTGAGGGGTGTGAAGTTTCAAAACTTAACCGATCGACCGACATAAAGGGTACTTAGTACACAAAACCACGATAAGGACTTAAGAGTAAAATTTAAAGGAAGGGAAATTTTTGGCATTATTAGTTACAAATTTCTTAGGGAAATTGAATCTCATTAGAATTTTTATTTTAAGAATATAATATATTTTATAAATAACAAGCAATTTACATTATGCAGTCATCTACCCAAAATTACCACAAAACAATTTTCTTGTAAAGTTGTGCAACAAGAAGTTACTAAGTGGAATATAAATAGCTTGTGTACATCTTAAATATAGTAATGTCTGACATAGAGTGGCCAATGCAACCTTGTCAAAAATTGAACAGTATTAGGCTCTTTGAAATAGTTGTTCTTTGACGTGGAAGGTCTTATGGGACTACAATAAAAGAATAAGTAACATTGAGGAAGACACAACATATTAGGTGATCTAAATGAGTAGAGATAGTTTGTTAAAATCGCCATCACACTAACATTATAGAATTTCTATTCCCAAGAAAACTTAATGAACTTTAATTCCAATAGTCTAATTAGAGTAAAGTAATTTACAAGGATATAATAATGCAATTACCTAGTTATTATTTGCATTTTGTAATGATGAATGTAATGAAACCTATTGGGATGAGAGTTCTTCTAGTTGTGCCTCTTATTTCTTTGTAATATATGTGTATTTATTGTTGTTCAATTTGCAATACCTCTCAAAGGAGAAGGGTGAATCGATTTTAAGGCTTTCAATAGAATTAACTCTCTATATGGCTACAAATTTCAACCATTGTCTTTAATTTTTACCAATGTCCACAATTGATTTATTCAATGTCATTTCTTGTGATTTGTGTATTGTAATGGTCTATGCCATACTTAATGGGACTTGTCTTTGATTTCCTATGGTCACAGGAATAATGGGAACATTCCTTTAATTTTCTACATTAGATGAGGGTCAAATATAATTGTGAAATTCAATTGTGACATAACTTAATAGATCCATTGATGTGGAATTCAAATTGTAAACAATAGATCTTATTTCTCCTGGCAATCCACTTACAAGCCTAGACTCCATCCAAATATTTATTATTTAAATCACTTATTTTCCCATGCATAATCAAACCTATTTCTCTAGTTGCTCATATCCATCATAATCATTTTACATTTGTGTATTATTTTGAGCACAACTAATTGCAATTGGAAGGTTCAATCATTTGACCTTTTTTTTTATTGTGTAGTCTGGCCTAGTCATTGGTAGCAAATAAATGCTTGGCTAAATCAAATTATTCTATTTATTTTGAGCTTAATATTTTTGTTCACTTGTTTCATAAGAAATTTCCAATCATTTTGGAATGAATTAGCATTTCTTATATTCTGTAAGATGTCCCAGAAACATTGCTAAGAGTCACTTTGACCTTCTTGATGAAAAATAGTGTCGAGCGTAATTGCAACAGTGAAACTTTTCCATAGGACCAAAGCTGTAGAATGGGATGAATCGATAGGCTTATCCATAACTGGTGGCAGATAACCCAAACCAGCAACAATAATGATAGAAACCCCTCCAAAAGGTTGATGTTGTTTCTTAAGATGTGCTTCATGTAACTGCTATCTATCTTTAATAGTAATTTTGGTCATATGAGGCTCAATTCATCTATTAAGATGTAATTTAAATGTTTCAAATCTTCTTGGAGTGTTTTTAAGGACAGACCTTCCAAAGGTTGCATTACTTTTATAGGAATTCATAGATATTCAATAATTGGTGTGGCTTGTATATTATAAGCAACAATGCATGTAGGCACAAGTGTAAACAAAGGTTTTTTTATCATTGGTTGTTGGTATGTTTACTCATTTTCTAATACAATGTATTAATTATAATTTTATAGTTCCTTATGTGTCTTGAATAATTATACACAAAGGATCCTTTTGGAACACATTCATATGATGTTTTGTAATAATATCCAATGCAAGTTGGTAATCTGTGTATGTCTTAATTGATCAAAAAAATTCATGTAAGTTCCTAATTTGGCTCTAGATATGAAGTATGTAGCATGTTCATGTAATATGTTACAGATGGTGTTCCCATTCCATGGGTGATTAACATCAAAGTCTCATCTACCTAACACCTAAAGTTCAGTTATATTAAACTTATTGTTGGCACCCATTTGGGACAATAAATCCCATTTATATAACTCTATGACATCATCATTTTCTTCAAATGTGGCTATGTTTTCCACTCTATTTATATTCTAAGACAATTAGTTAGTCACTTGGAGCATTTTCCAATTTATGACTATATCTTATTTGGTGCTACCTATGTCTATCAAAATATTATAGAAATGCATGTAAAATAATAGTTTGTTCCAGAAAAATGCCTCAAACTTGTCACTATTTTCATCTGGAATATTGTGGATTTATGGATAGACATTAACAATTGCCATTTGTTTCCTCTTTTTCCATTTATTTTTGGTACGTGTCAAGGATTAAATGAGTACATATATGGTTATTCAATGAGAGACAAAAAATCTATCCCAAGGGTTCATTGCATATGTAAATGTATATAAGTGTTATCTAATTCCTCTTTATTTATTGATTTGGCGGAATTTCCTACCAACATTGAGGGAAATAAAGGATTGACTACAAGTTACAAGTGGTAATGTCTAGAACATGTGAAATATTTTATGTTCTCCAATGTTACAATCTGATGCAGGAGCATCCTGGGTGTAAGAGCAATCTTGCATCACCCAAAAATATTTCTGTTTTTGAATTCAATAAGGGCTATTTTGTGCAGAGCTGCTATTTATGAAAAGTTACTATTTTTGGTAATTTTCGTATGTGCTCAGAATGATCTGATTTCTTTCTTGGAGGTTCATTTTGGTCATATAAGTCTGCCAGTAAAGTTTCATTGCCAGATCAAGTGTATATTGGAAGATATTGAAGATTTTCGGTATTGGCAGCAGGGTACAGAAACTTTGAACTCAGTTTTGAAGGCTTTAGAGGGCCCGGATGAGGTCAAAAATTTGGGTGACGGGCGCTTGCGCGAATCAAGCCTGTAGAGCGCTTCGTGGCGTTTCCGAAATGGGGTTATAATAGCCGATCGGGTCAACTGGTGATGACTTATGGTCTTCGGAAGTTGGGCCACCTGAAATGGCGAAAAATAATTTTCTTCAAAATTTCTGTTCGGGTTTCAAAGGTTATCTTGAGCCGACTATGATGTAATAAAATGTAAATTAAAATAATTCTAAGTTTGGTCGGCCTTATTGGCTAAAATTCTGGAACCTTCCCAGGTGGTGGAAAAATTGCCTATATAAAGAAGGCTGTATTATTGTCTTAGGCAATTCAGAATAGTTCTGGGTAGTAGATCTGGGTAATAGTTCGAGGCTTTGTCCTACAGAACATTGTAAGGGAATGCCCATGTGGCTTTGCATATTGTAATTCTGAAAGTTTGTAATTCCACATTTGTGGAGATAATAAGAAGCCAATTTTCTGTTCCTACATATTGTTGTTGTTTCTCTATTTCTGTTATGTGTTTGTAGTATTAAGGGGAGCACCCTTCATCAGGTGGTATCAGAGCAGGATTTCTTGAGTGTGTAAACAGATCACCGACTGTGAGGCAGTTTGCACCAGGACCGTGGTTAGGGTTTCAGCGCGCATCGTGAAAATGCCTCCACGAAGAGAACGTGGCAGAAGACCTGGTGTTGTGACACCTGAGGTTAGAGAGTTACAGAGACAAGTGCGAGCATTGCAAGAAGAGATTCGTAGAGGAATGAATCTTAATGTCAGAGACGAAAGTGAGGATGAAGCCGAAGAAGAATATCAAGAAGGAGAAGTTGAAATTGTGAACCAGGAGGAAGAAAGACTTTTTCGGGCGATTTCCAAGATTGGGAAAAGACCTAAGATTGAGGTTCCTACATTTTCTGGAAATCTTAACCCAGAGGAATTGATTGACTGGATCAATGAATGTGAGGAGTATTTTGAGTATGAAAATGTTGAAGATCCTGATAGGGTCAAATTTGCGAAGGCCAGACTGAAAGGTCATGCGAAGATATGGTGGCAAGAGATTTAGTTGGAGCAAAATAGACGGGGAAAGGAGAAAATCACGAGATGAGATCGGATGGTGGATAAATTGAAGTGACAGTTCATTCTTGTTGATTATGAGCTTGACCTACTGAAGAAAATGCAGAGTTTGAAGCAAGTAGGAAGATCTGTTCAGGAGTATACAGAGGAGTTCTACCGACTTCTCATCAGAACAGGCCATGCAGAAGCTGATAAGGAGAAAGTTGCCTGATACCTTAATGGGTTAAGGCCAAGCATTCAGGAGGAGCTGAATCTGGTTCGAATGAACAGTATTGAAGAGGCATACCAGTTTGCCCTAAAAGTAGAGGAAAAGCTGAACAAGAAGTTTGAGAGTAGACAAAATGGAAGAGGTCGTGGTGGACGGTCATATGGTGGCCGAAATGAAGATTCGAAAAAGAAGGATGAGGCCAGTAGCAGTCAGAATCAGCGAGGAAATAATTCCAATCACTTCCAGAATCAGAATAATAGAGATCAAAAAGGAAGAGGAAGAGGACAAGGATCTGGAAGAGGTGGCTTTTGTGGAACATGTTTTCACTGTGGAGAAGAAGGTCATAGGGCATTTGAATGTCCTCAGTGCCAAGGCAGAACAGACAGGAGAAATGAAGGCCAGGCCAGAGTTGCACATGTAGATGAAGATGCCAGATCATCAAATTCTGAAGATGCTGAAAGAGGAGAAACGTTGATTAACAGAAGAGTCCTGTTGAGTGGTGAGAATGAACCTGAGCAAAGAAGGAGCCTGTTTCGCACCAGGTGCAAGTGTGAAGGTAAATGTTGTGATGTGATTATTGATAGTGGAAGCACTGACAATTTGGTGTCAGAAGAGATGGTGACAAAGTTGAAGCTCAAGAGACAGAAACACCCACATCCATATCGGATTGCCTGGGTACAGGATGACCACAAGGTCATGGTCAATGAACAATGCCTAGTGAAGTTTAAGATCGGCGGGTACCAAGATGAGGTACTATGTGATATCATCTCTATGGATGCATGTCATATGTTATTGGGTAGACCGTGGCAGTTTGACAGATGTGCTGTACACGATGGTTGTGTGAATACCTATTCCCTGACAAAGGATGGAGTGCGACATAAGCTAAAGCCATTGAAGGAGACCGAAGAAAAGGTATGTGGTAATCCAAGAATAACATTTGTTGATGGAAAGAAATTCCTAGATGGTATGAGGCATGAGCATGTATGTTTTGCTTTAATTCCAAAAGCCGGTAAAGAGGAAGTAGAAGATGTTCCTGTAGAAGTTGCAGATTTGTTGAATGAGTTTCAGGATATTGTACCCAATAACGTGCCTAATAGATTACCACCAGTCAGGAAGATCAGTCATCAGATGGACTTGATTCCAGGAGCGAGTTTGCCGAATAAGGCAGCACATAGAATGACACCTGCAGAAAGTGAGGAGTTGAACAGACAAGTACATGAACTGTTACAGAAAGGATTGATCCGTGAGAGTCTGAGTCCCTGTGCTGTACCAGCGGTATTAGCACCAAAGAAGAATGGAGAATGGAGGATGTGTACAGATTCTAGGGCAATAAACAAGATCACAATCAAGTACAGGTTTCCATTGCCACGAATGGATGATATTATGGACTGTTTGAGTGGAGCTGTGTATTTTTCAAAGATAGATCTAAAAAGTGGATATCATCAGATTCGGATCAGAGAAGGAGATGAATGGAAGACTGCCTTCAAGACAAAGGAAGGACTGTATGAGTGGTTGGTCATGCCTTTTGGGCTAACCAATGCACCGAGCACTTTCATGCGGCTCATGAACGAGGTTCTGAAAGAATTTCTAGGTAAGTTTGTCATTATTTATCTAGATGATATTTTGATCTTTAGTAAGACATTGGATGAGCATATGATGCATATTCGTATGGTATTTGAGAAGTTGAGAGAAGAGAAATTGTTGATTAATTTGAAGAAGTGCAGTTTTGTGAAGAAAGAGTTAGTGTTTTTGGGATTTGTAGTTTCAACAGAAGGTCTAAAAATGGACCCAGAGAAGGTACATGCTATCCTTGAATGGCCTACTCCAAGGAGTGCTACTGAGGTAAGATCTTTTCATGGTCTAGCTAGCTTTTATAGAAAGTTTATCAAAAATTTTAGCAGTATTTGTGGACCCTTGACTGAAACAATGAGAGGGGATAGAAAAGAGTTTAAGTGGACTAATGGGGGCAGAAAAGAGTTTTCAATTGTTGAAACAAAAAGTTACAGAACAACCAGTTTTAGCACTTCCAGATTTTAATAAGGTGTTTCAAGTAGATTGTGATGCTAGTGGTACTGCAATAGGAGCTGTTATGAGCCAAGAAGGTAAACCTGTTGCTTATTTCAGTGAGAAGTTAAATGATGCCAAGAGGAAATATTCTATTTATAATCAAAAATTTTATGCTATAGTTCAGGCATTAAAGAAGTGGAGACATTATCTGCTTCCTAAGCAGTTTGTTTTGTATACTGATCATCAAGCTTTGCAATATTTGAATAGTCAAGGAAAATTGAATCAAAGGCATTTGAAATGGGTTGAGTTTTTGCAGAGTTATACATTTGTTTTGAAACACAGGAGTGGAAAGTCTAATAGGGTTGCAGATGCTCTTAGCAGAAGGCAACTATTGCTGACAGAAATGCAGATTGAAGTGGTTGGGTTCAAGGAACTCAAGAATTTGTATCCAGAGGATCCTGATTTTGGTGAAGCTTGGAAAGCTTGTATAGAACCTGTTACTCTAGACAGGACAAAATGGTTGGATTTCATCATCCAAGAGGATATGCTATTCAAAGGGAGTCAATTGTGCATTCCACGAAGTTCTATGAGGGAGAATCTCATCAAGGAGAAGCATAGCGGAGGATTGGCTGGACATTTTGGTCGTGATAAAACCCTTGATTTGGTTAGTGAGAATTATTATTGGCCACAGTTGCAGCAAGATGTGAAGAAGTTTGTACAGAGTTGCAGAGTATGTCAGATGGCGAAAGGAGTGAAGCAGAATACAGGTTTGTATCAGCCATTACCTGTACTAGAGAAGCCTTGGGAGGATATCAGTATGGACTTTGTTCTTGGTTTATCGAGGACACAGCGGGGACATGATTCAATTTTTGTAGCAGTTGACCGATTTTCAAAGATGGCACATTTCATTCCCTGCAAGAAGACTCATGATGTTGTTCATGTAGCAGAATTATTTTTCAGAGAAGTAGTGAGACTTCATGGTTTGCCAAAGACCATAGTTTCAGATCGGGACACTAAGTTTGTTGGATATTTATGGCATACATTGTGGAAGAAGTTGAAGACAGATTTGAAGTTCAGTTCATCACATCATCCACAGAATGATGGACAGACAGAGGTGGTGAATAGGAGTTTGGGAAATTTGCTGAGATGTTTGGTTGGAGATAAGCCAACAGGATGGGATTTGATTTTACCACAAGCAGAATTTGCATACAATAATTCTGTCAACAGGAGCACTGGTAAATCACCATTCCAGATTGAATATGGAAGTAGTCCAAGAAATGCATCTGAATTGAGGAAGATAGATAAAGGAGAAATAAGTAGTGCTGAAGCTGAGGATTTTGTAGAACACTTGAAGAACATCCATGAGGAGGTGAGGAAGCATATTAACAAGATGAATGCGCAGTATAAGGCTAAGGCAGATGAGAAAAGGAGGTATAAAGAATTTCAAGTTGGTGACGAAATCATGGTTCATTTGCGGAAGGAGCGGTTTCCAGTTGGTACATATAACAAGCTAAAAATGAAGAAGTTTGGACCATGCAGGATACTGAAGAAACATGATTCTGGAAACGCATATGAGGTAGAATTGCCTACTGAGCTAAATATTTCACCAGTGTTTAACATTTCAGATCTGACAGAGTATCATGAAGGAGGTGTTGAAGATGAGATCACAGCAGCACAGTAGATTATTCCAGCAACTAGTTCAGACACTAAGGAGATTGAAGATATACTAGATAGTCGTGTTGGTAGAAGCACAAGGAACAGGACATATGAAGAATATCTGATCAAGTGGAAAGGACGACCTGTTGAAGATTCATTGTGGCTAACAAAGGAAGAGGTTAACCGTCTTGGTTTTCCTCTGCACACCTGAGTCGTGACAGGGTCACTTCTCAAATTACCCCGGGTGTCTGATGCAGGAGCATCCTGGGTGTAAGAGCAATCTTGCATCACCCAAAAATATTTTTATTTTTGAATTCAATAAGGGCTATTTTGTGCAGAGCTGCTATTTATGGAAAGTTACTATTTTTGGTAATTTTCGTATGTGCTCAGAATGATCTGATTTCTTTCTTGGAGGTTCATTTTGGTCATATAAGTCTGCCAGTAAAGTTTCATTGCCAGATCAAGTGTATATTGGAAGATATTGAAGATTTTCGGTATTGGCAGCAGGGTACAGAAACTTTGAACTCAGTTTTGAATGCTTTAGAGGCCCCGGATGAGGTCAAAAATTTGGGTGACGGGCGCTTGCGCGGATCAAGCCTGTAGAGCGCTTCGTGGCGTTTCCGAAATGGGGTTATAATAGCCGATCGGGTCAACTGGTGATGACTTATGGTCTTCGAAAGTTGGGCCACCTGAAATGGCGAAAAATAATTTTCTTCAAAATTTCTGTTCGGGTTTCAAAGGTTATCTTGAGCTGACTATGATGTAATAAAATGTAAAATAAAATAATTCTAAGTTTGGTCGGCCTTATTGGCTAAAATTCTGGAACCTTCCCAGGCGGTGGAAAAATTGCCTATATAAGGAAGGCTGTATTATTGTCTTAGGCAGTTCAGAATAGTTCTGGGTAGTAGATCTGGGTAATAGTTCGAGGCTTTGTCCTACAGAACATTGTAAGGGAATGCCCATGTGGCTTTGCATATTGTAATTCTGAAAGTTTGTAATTCCACATTTGTGGAGATAATAAGAAGCCAACTTTATGTTCTTGCATATTGTTGTTGTTTCTCTATTTCTGTTATGTGTTTGTAGTATTAAGGGGAGCACCCTTCATCAGGTGGTATCAGAGCAGGAGTTCTTGAGTGTGTAAACAGATCGCCGACTGTGAGGCAGTTTGCACCAGGACCGTGGTTAGGGTTTCAGCGCGCATCGCGAAAATGCCTCCACGAAGAGAACGTGGCAGAAGACCTGGTGTTGTGACACCTGAGGTTAGAGAGTTACAGAGACAAGTGCGAGCATTGCAAGAAGAGATTCGTAGAGGAATGAATCTTAATGTCAGAGATGAAAGTGAGGATGAAGCCGAAGAAGAATATCAAGAAGGAGAAGTTGAAATTGTGAACCAGGAGGAAGAAAGACTTTTTCGGGCGATTTCCAAGATTGGGAAAAGACCTAAAATTGAGGTTCCTACATTTTCTGAAAATCTTAACCCAGAGGAATTGATCGACTGGATCAATGAATGTGAGGAGTATTTTGAGTATGAAAATGTTGAGGATCCTGATAGGGTCAAATTTGCGAAGGCCAGACTGAAAGGTCATGCGAAGATATGGTGGCAAGAGATTCAGTTGGAGCAAAATAGACGGGGAAAGGAGAAAATCATGAGATGGGATCGGATGGTGGATAAATTGAAGCGACAGTTCATTCCTGTTGATTATGAGCTTGACCTACTGAAGAAAATGCAGAGTTTCAAGCAAGCAGGAAGATCTGTTCAGGAGTATACAGAGGAGTTCTACCGACTTCTCATCGTAACAGGCCATGCAGAAGCTGATAAGGAGAAAGTTGTCCGATACCTTAATGGGTTAAGGCCAAGCATTCAGGAGGAGCTGAATCTGGTTCGAATGAACAATATTGAAGAGGCATACCAGTTTGCCCTAAAAGTAGAGGAAAAGCTAAACAAAAATTTTGATAGTAGACAAAACGGAAGAGGTCATGGTGGACGGTCATATGGTGGCCGAAATGAAGATTCGAAAAAGAAGGATGAGGCCAGTAGCAGTCAGAATTAGCGAAGAAATAATTCCAGTCACTTCCAGGATCAGAATAATAGAGATCAAAAAGGAAGAGGAAGAGGACAAGGATCTGGAAGAGGTGGCTTCCGTGGAACATGTTTTCACTATGGAGAAGAAGGTCATAGGGCATTTGAATGTCCTCAGTGCCAAGGCAGAACAAACAGGAGAAATGAAGGCCAGGCCAGAGTTGCACATGTAGATGAAGATGCCAGATCATCAAATTCTGAAGATGCTGAAAGAGGAGAAACGTTGATTAACATAAGAGTCCTGTTGAGTGGTGAGAATGAACCTGAGCAAAGAAGGAGCCTGTTTCGCACCAGGTGCAAGTGTGAAGGTAAATGTTATGATGTGATTATTGATAGTGGAAGCACTGACAATTTGGTGTCAGAAGAGATGGTGACAAAGTTGAAGCTCAAGAGACAGAAACACCCACATCCATATCGGATTGCCTGGGTACAGGATGACCACAAGGTCATGGTCAATGAACAATGCCTAGTGAAGTTCAAGATCGGCGGGTACCAAGATGAGGTACTATGTGATATCATCTCTATGGATGCATGTCATATGTTATTGGGTAGACCGTGGCAGTTTGACAGATGTGCTGTACACGATGGTCGTGCGAATACCTATTCCCTGACAAAGGATGGAGTGCGACATAAGCTAAAGCCATTGAAGGAGACCGAAGAAAAGGTATGTGGTAATGCAAGAATAACATTTGTTGATGGAAAGAAATTCCTAGATGGTATGAGGCATGAGCATGTATGTTTTGCTTTAATTCCAAAAGCCGGTAAAGAGGAAGTAGAAGATGTTCCTGTAGAAGTTGCAGATTTGTTGAATGAGTTTCAGGAT
Organism: Chamaecyparis obtusa; assembly: GCA_027943335.1. Classification (NCBI taxonomy): domain Eukaryota; kingdom Viridiplantae; phylum Streptophyta; class Pinopsida; order Cupressales; family Cupressaceae; genus Chamaecyparis; species Chamaecyparis obtusa. The sequence goes on from BSBK01013250.1 coordinate 15,932, forward strand.
ATTGTATCCGATAACGTGCCTGATGGATTACCACCAGTCAGGAAGATCAGTCATCAGATGGACTTGATTCCAGGAGCGATTTTGCCGAATAAGGCAGCACACAGAATGACACCTGCAGAAAGTGAGGAGTTGAACAGACAAGTACATGAACTGTTACAGAAAGGATTGATCCGTGAGAGTCTGAGTCCCTGTGCTGTACCAGCGGTATTAGCACCAAAGAAGAATGGAGAATGGAGGATGTGTACAGATTCTAGGGCAATAAACAAGATCACAATCAAGTACAGGTTTCCATTGCCACGAATGGATGATATTATGGACTGTTTGAGTGGAGCTGTGTATTTTTCAAAGATAGATCTAAAAAGTGGATATCATCAGATTCGGATCAGAGAAGGAGATGAATGGAAGACTGCCTTCAAGACAAAGGAAGGACTGTATGAGTGGTTGGTCATGCCTTTTGGGCTAACCAATGCACCGAGCACTTTCATGCGGCTCATGAACGAGGTTCTGAAAGAATTTCTAGGTAAGTTTGTCATTATTTATCTAGATGATGTTTTGATCTTTAGTAAGACATTGGATGAGCATATGATGCATATTCGTATGGTATTTGAGAAGTTGAGAGAAGAGAAAATGTTGATTAATTTGAAGAAGTGCAGTTTTGTGAAGAAAGAGTTAGTGTTTTTGGGATTTGTAGTTTCAACAGAAGGTCTAAAAATGGACTCAGAGAAGGTACAGGCTATCCTTGAATGGCCTACTCCAAGGAGTGCTACTGAGGTAAGATCTTTTCATGGTCTAGCTAGCTTTTATAGAAAGTTTATCAAAAATTTTAGCAGTATTTGTGGACCCTTGACTGAAACAATGAGAGGGGATAGAAAAGAGTTTAAGTGGACTAATGGGGGCAGAAAAGAGTTTTCAATTGTTGAAACAAAAAGTTACAGAACAACCAATTTTAGCACTTCCAGATTTTAATAAGGTGTTTCAAGTAGATTGTGATGCTAGTGGTACTGCAATAGGAGCTGTTATGAGCCAAGAAGGTAAACCTGTTGCTTATTTCAGTGAGAAGTTAAATGATGCCAAGAGGAAATATTCTGTTTATGATCAAAAATTTTATGCTATAGTTCAGGCATTAATGAAGTGAAGACATTATCTGCTTCCTAAGCAGTTTGTTTTGTATACTGATCATCAAGCTTTGCAATATTTGAATAGTCAAGGAAAATTGAATCAAAGGCATTTGAAATAGGTTGAGTTTTTGCAGAGTTATACATTTGTTTTGAAACACAGGAGTGGAAAGTCTAATAGGGTTGCAGATGCTCTTAGCAGAAGGCAACTATTGCTGATAGAAATGCAGATTGAAGTGGTTGGGTTCAAGGAACTCAAGAATTTGTATCCAGACGATCCTGATTTTGGTGAAGCTTGGAAAGCTTGTACAGAACCTGTTACTCTAGACAGGACAAAATGGTTGGATTTCATCATCCAGGACGATATGCTATTCAAAGAGAGTCAATTGTGCATTCCACGAAGTTTTATGAGGGAGAATCTCATCAAGGAGAAGTATAGCGGAGGATTGGCTGGACATTTTGGTCGTGATAAAACCCTTGGTTTGGTTAGTGAGAATTATTATTGGCCACAGTTGCAGCAAGATGTGAAGAAGTTTGTACAGAGTTGCAGAGTATGTCAGATGGCGAAAGGAGTGAAGCAGAATATAGGGTTGTATTAGCCATTACCTGTACCAGAGAAGCCTTGGGAGGATATCAGTATGGACTTTGTTCTTGGTTTATCGAGGACACAGCGGGGACATGATTCAATTTTTGTAGCAGTTGACCGATTTTCGAAGATGGCACATTTCATTCCCTGCAAGAAGACTCATGATGCTGTTCATGTAGCAGAATTATTTTTCAGAGAAGTAGTGAGACTTCATGGTTTGCCAAAGACCATAGTTTCAGATCGAGACACTAAGTTTGTTGGATATTTCTGGCGTACATTGTGGAAGAAGTTGAAGACAGATTTGAAGTTCAGTTCATCACATCATCCACAGACTGATGGACAGACAGAGGTGGTGAATAGGAGTTTGAGAAATTTGCTGAGATGTTTGGTTGGAGATAAGCCAACAGGATGGGATTTGATTTTACCACAGGCAGAATTTGCATACAATAATTCTGTCAATAGGAACACTGGTAAATCACCATTCCAGATTGTATATGGAAGTAGTCCAAGAAATGCATCTGAATTGAAGAAGATAGATAAAGGAGAAATAAGTAGTGCTGAAGCTGAGGATTTTGCAGAACACTTGAAGAACATCCATGAGGAGGTGAGGAAGCATATTAACAAGATGAATGCGCAGTATAAGGCTAAGGCAGATGAGAAAAGGAGGTATAAAGAATTTCAAGTTGGTGGCGAAGTCATGGTTCATTTGCGGAAGGAGCGGTTTCCAGTTGGTACATATAACAAGCTGAAAATGAAGAAGTTTGGACCATGCAGGATACTGAAGAAACATGATTCCGGAAACGCATATGAGGTAGAATTGCCTACTGAGCTAAATATTTCACCAGTGTTTAACATTTCAGATCTGACAGAGTATCATGAAGGAGGTGTTGAAGATGAGATCACAGCAGCACAGTGGAGTATTCCAGCAACTAGTTCAGACACTAAGGAGATTGAAGATATACTGGATAGTCGTGTTGGCAGAAGCACAAGGAACATGACATATGAAGAATATCTGGTCAAGTGGAAAGGACGACCTGTTGAAGATTCATCGTGGCTAACAAAGGAGGAGGTTAACCGTCTTGGTTTTCCTCTGCACACCTGAGTCGTGACAGGGTCACTTCTCAAATTACCCCGGGTGTCTGATGCAGGAGCATTCTGGGTGTAAGAGAAATCTTGCATCACCCAAAAATATTTTTGTTTTTGAATTGAATAAGGGCTATTTTGTGCAGAGCTGCTATTTATGGAAAGTTACTATTTTTGGTAATTTTCGTATGTGCTCAGAATGATCTGATTTCTTTCTTGGAGGTTTATTTTGGTCATATAAGTCTGCCAGTAAAGTTTCATTGCCAGATCAAGTGTATATTGGAAGATATTGAAGATTTTCGGTATTGGCAGCAGGGTAGAAAAACTTTGAACTCAGTTTTGAAGGCTTTAGAGGCCCCGGATGAGGTCAAAAATTTGGGTGACGGGCGCATGCGCGGGTCAAGCCTGTAGAGCGCTTCGTGGCATTTTCGAAATGGGGTTATAATAGCCGATCGGGTCAACTGGTGATGACTTATGGTCTTCGAAAGTTGGGCCACCTGAAATGGCGAAAAATAATTTTCTTCAAAATTTCTGTTCGGGTTTCAAAGGTTATCTTGAGCTGACTATGATGTAATAAAATGTAAAATAAAATAATTCTAAGTTTGGTCGGCCTTATTGGCTAAAATTCTGGAACCTTCCCAGGCGGTGGAAAAATTGCCTATATAAGGAAGGCTGTATTATTGTCTTAGGCAGTTCAGAATAGTTCTGGGTAGTAGATCTGGGTAATAGTTCGAGGCTTTGTCCTACAGAACATTGTAAGGGAATGCCCATGTGGCTTTGCATATTGTAATTCTGAAAGTTTGTAATTCCACATTTGTGGAGATAATAAGAAGCCAACTTTCTATTCTTGCATATTGTTGTTGTTTCTCTATTTCTGTTATGTGTTTGTAGTATTAAGGGGAGCACCCTTCATCAGGTGGTATCAGAGCAGGAGTTCTTGAGTGTGTAAACAGATCGCCGACTGTGAGGCAGTTTGCACCAGGACCGTGGTTAGGGTTTCAGCGCGCATCGCGAAAATGCCTCCACGAAGAGAACGTGGCAGAAGACCTGGTGTTGTGACACCTGAGGTTAGAGAGTTACAGAGACAAGTGCGAGCATTGCAAGAAGAGATTCGTAGAGGAATGAATCTTAATGTCAGAGACAAAAGTGAGGATGAAGCTGAAGAAGAATATCAAGATGGAGAAGTTGAAATTGTGAACCAGGAGGAAGAAAGACTTTTTCGGGCGATTTCCAAGATTGGGAAAAGACCTAAGATTGAGGTTCCTACATTTTTTGGAAATCTTAACCCAGAGGAATTGATCGACTGGATCAATGAATGTGAGGAGTATTTTGAGTATGAAAATGTTGAGGATCCTGATAGGGTCAAATTTGCGAAGGCCAGACTGAAAGGTCATGCGAAGATATGGTGGCAAGAGATTCAGTTGGAGTAAAATAGACAGGGAAAGGAGAAAATCACGAGATGGGATCGGATAGTGGATAAATTGAAGCGACAGTTCATTCCTGTTGATTATGAGCTTGACCTACTGAAGAAAATGCAGAGTTTGAAGCAAGCAAGAAGATCTGTTCAGGAGTATACAGAGGAGTTCTACCGACTTCTCATCAGAACAGGCCATGCAGAAGCTGATAAGGAGAAAGTTGCCCGATACCTTAATGGGTTAAGGCCAAGCATTCAGGAGGAGCTGAATCTGGTTCGAATGAACAGTATTGAAGAGGCATACCAGTTTGCCCTAAAAGTAGAGGAAAAGCTGAACAAGAAGTTTCAGAGTAGACAAAACGGAAGAGGTCGTGGTGGATGGTAATATGGTGGCCGAAATGAAGATTCGAAAAAGAAGGATGAGGCCAGTAGCAGTCAGAATCAGCGAGGAAATAATTCCAATCACTTCCAGGATCAGAATAATAGAGATCAAAAAGGAAGAGGAAGAGGACAAGGATTTGGAAGAGGTGGCTTCCGTGGAACATGTTTTCACTGTGGAGAAGAAGGTCATAGGGCATTTGAATGTCCTCAGCGCCAAGGCAGAATAGACAGGAGAAATGAAGGCCAGGCCAGAGTTGCACATGTAGATGAAGATGCCAGATCATCAAATTCTGAAGATGCTGAAAGAGGAGAAACGTTGATTAACAGAAAAGTCCTGTTGAGTGGTGAGAATGAACCTGATTAAAGAAGGAGCCTGTTTCGCACCAGGTGCAAGTGTGAAGGTAAATGTTGTGATGTGATTATTGATAGTGGAAGCACTAACAATTTGGTGTCAGAAGAGATGGTGACAAAGTTGAAGCTCAAGAGACAGAAACACCCACATCCATATCGGATTGCCTGGGTACAGGATGACCACAAGGTCATGGTCAATGAACAATGCCTAGTGAAGTTCAAGATCGGCGGGTACCAAGATGAGGTACTATGTGATATCATCTCTATGGATGCATGTCATATGTTATTGGGTAGACCGTGGCAGTTTGACAGATGTGCTGTACACGATGGTCGTGCGAATACCTATTCCCTGACAAAGGATGGAGTGCGACATAAGCTAAAGCCATTGAAGGAGACCGAAGAAAAGGTATCTGATAATGCAAGAATAACATTTGTTGATGGAAAGAAATTCCTAGATGGTATGAGGCATGAGCATGTATGTTTTGCTTTAATTCCAAAAGCCGATAAAGAGGAAGTAGAAGATGTTCCTGTAGAAGTTGCAGATTTGTTGAATGAGTTTCAGGATATTGTATCCGATAACGTACCTGATGGATTACCACCAGTCAGGAAGATCAGTCATCAGATGGACTTGATTCCAGGAGCGAGTTTGCCGAATAAGGCAGCACATAGAATGACACCTGCAGAAAGTGAGGAGTTGAACAGACAAGTACATGAACTGTTACAGAAAGGATTGATCCGTGAGAGTCTGAGTCCCTGTGCTGTACCAGCGGTATTAACACCAAAGAAGAATGGAGAATGGAGGATGTGTACAGATTCTAGGGCAATAAACAAGATCACAATCAAGTACAGGTTTCCATTACCACGAATGGATGATATTATGGACTGTTTGAGTGGAGCTGTGTATTTTTCAAAGATAGATCTAAAAAGTGGATATCATCAGATTCGGATCAGAGAAGGAGATGAATGGAAGACTGCCTTCAAGACAAAGGAAGGACTGTATGAGTGGTTGGTCATGCCTTTTGGGCTAACCAATGCACCGAGCACTTTCATGCGGCTCATGAACGAGGTTCTGAAAGAATTTCTAGGTAAGTTTGTCATTATTTATCTAGATGATGTTTTGATCTTTAGTAAGACATTGGATGAGCATATGATGCATATTCGTATGGTATTTGAGAAGTTGAGAGAAGAGAAATTGTTGATTAATTTGAAGAAGTGCAGTTTTGTGAAGAAAGAGTTAGTGTTTTTGGGATTTGTAGTTTCAACAGAAGGTCTAAAAATGGACCCAGAGAAGGTACAGGCTATCCTTGAATGGCCTACTCCAAGGAGTGCTACTGAGGTAAGATCTTTTCATGGTCTAGCTAGCTTTTATAGAAAGTTTATCAAAAATTTTAGCAGTATTTGTGGACCCTTGACTGAAACAATGAGAGGGGATAGAAAAGAGTTTAAGTGGACTAATGGGGGCAGAAAAGAGTTTTCAATTGTTGAAACAAAAAGTTACAGAACAACCAGTTTTAGCACTTCCAGATTTTAATAAGGTGTTTCAAGTAGATTGTGATGCTAGTGGTACTGCAATAGGAGCTGTTATGAGCCAAGAAGGTAAACCTGTTGCTTATTTCAGTGAGAAGTTAAATGATGCCAAGAGGAAATATTCTGTTTATGATCAGAAATTTTATGCTATAGTTCAGGCATTAAAGAAGTGGAGACATTATCGGCTTCCTAAAGAGTTTGTTTTGTATACTGATCATCAAGCTTTGCAATATTTGAATAGTCAAGGAAAATTGAATCAAAGGCATTTGAAATGGGTTGAGTTTTTGGAGAGTTATACATTTGTTTTGAAACATAGGAGTGGAAAGTCTAATAGGGTTGCAGATGCTCTTAGCAGAAGGCAACTATTGCTGACAGAAATGCAGATTGAAGTGGTTGGGTTCAAAGAACTCAAGAATTTGTATCTAGAGGATCCTGATTTTGGTGAAGCTTGGAAAGCTTGTACAGAACCTGTTACTCTAGACAGGACAAAATGGTTGGATTTCATCATCCAGGACGATATGCTATTCAAAGGGAGTCAATTGTGCATTCCACGAAGTTCTATGAGGGAGAAGCTCATCAAGGAGAAGCATAGCGGAGGATTGGCTGGACATTTTGGTCGTGATAAAACCCTTGGTTTGGTTAGTGAGAATTATTATTGGCCATAGTTGCAGCAAGATGTGAAGAAGTTTGTACAGAGTTGCAGAGTATGTCAGATGGCGAAAGGAGTGAAGTAGAATACAGGGTTGTATCAGCCATTACCTGTACCAGAGAAGCCTTGGGAGGATATCAGTAAGGACTTTGTTCTTGGTTTATCGAGGACACAGCGGGGACATGATTCAATTTTTGTAGCAGTTGACCGATTTTCGAAGATGGCACATTTCATTTCCTGCAAGAAGACTCATGATGCTGTTCATGTAGCAGAATTATTTTTCAGAGAAGTAGTGAGACTTCATGGTTTGCCAAAGACCATAGTTTCAGATCGGGACACTAAGTTTGTTGGATATTTCTGGCGTACATTATGGAAGAAGTTGAAGACAGATTTGAAGTTCAGTTCATCACATCATCCACAGACTGATGGACAGACAGAGGTGGTGAATAGGAGTTTGGGAAATTTGCTGAGATGTTTGGTTGGAGATAAGCCAACAGGATGGGATTTGATTTTACCACAGGCAGAATTTGCATACAATAATTCTGTCAACAGGAGCACTGGTAAATCACCATTCCAGATTGTATATGGAAGTAGTCCAAGAAATGCATCTGAATTGAGGAAGATAGATAAAGGAGAAATAAGTAGTGCTGAAGCTGAGGATTTTGTAGAACACTTGAAGAACATCCATGAGGAGGTGAGGAAGCATATTAACAAGATGAATGCGCAGTATAAGGCTAAGGCAGATGAGAAAAGGAGGTATAAAGAATTTCAAGTTGGTGACGAAGTCATGGTTCATTTGCGGAAGGAGCGGTTTCCAGTTGGTACATATAACAAGTTGAAAATGAAGAAGTTTGGACCATGCAGGATACTGAAGAAACATGATTCCAGAAATGCATATGAGGTAGAATTGCCTACTGAGCTAAATATTTCACCAGTGTTTAACATTTCAGATCTGACAGAGTATCATGAAGGAGGTGTTGAAGATGAGATCACAGCAGCACAGTGGAGTATTCCAGCAACTAGTTCAGACACTAAGGAGATTGAAGATATACTGGATAGTCGTGTTGGCAGAAGCACAAGGAACAGGACATATGAAGAATATCTGGTCAAGTGGAAAGGATGACCTGTTGAAGATTCATCGTGGCTAACAAAGGAAGAGGTTAACCGTCTTGGTTTTCCTCTTCACACCTGAGTCGTGACAGGGTCACTTCTCAAATTACCCCGGGTGTCTGATGCAGGAGCATCCTGGGTGTAAGAGCAATCTTGCATCACCCAAAAATATTTTTATTTTTGAATTCAATAAGGGCTATTTTGTGCAGAGCTGCTATTTATGGAAAGTTACTATTTTTGGTAATTTTCGTATGTGCTCAAAATGATCTGATTTCTTTCTTGGAGGTTCATTTTGGTCATATAAGTCTGCCAGTAAAGTTTCATTGCCAGATCAAGTGTATATTGGAAGATATTGAAGATTTTTGGTATTGGCAGCAGGGTACAGAAACTTTGAACTCAGTTTTGAATGCTTTAGAGGCCCCGGATGAGGTCAAAAATTTGGGTGACGGGCGCTTGCGCGGGTCAAGCCTATAGAGCGCTTCGTGGCATTTCCGAAATGGGGTTATAATAGCCGATCGGGTCAACTGGTGATGACTTATGGTCTTCGGAAGTTGGGCCACCTGAAATGGTGAAAAATAATTTTCTTCAAAATTTCTGTTCGGGTTTCAAAGGTTATCTTGAGCCGACTATGATGTAATAAAATGTAAAATAAAATAATTCTATGTTTGGTCGGCCTTATTGGCTAAAATTCTGGAACCTTCCCAGGCGGTGGAAAAATTGCCTATATAAGGAAGGCTGTATTATTGTCTTAGGCAGTTCAGAATAGTTCTGGGTAGTAGATCTGGGTAATAGTTCGAGGCTTTGTCCTACAGAACATTGTAAGGGAATGCCCATGTGGCTTTGCATATTGTAATTCTGAAAGTTTATAATTCCACATTTGTGGAGATAATAAGAAGCCAATTTTCTGTTCTTGCATATTGTTGTTGTTTCTCTATTTCTGTTATGTGTTTGTAGTATTAAAGGGAGCACCCTTCATCACAATCAATGATAATTACCATCATGAATTTTTGATATGGTAGTAAAGATTTTTCATTAGTTATGTTTGTATGTGCCAATTGTCAAAAATTGTAGTATTTCTCCCAAATTTCTTCTCTAAGTTTGTTGCATATTTTCAAATACACTTGGGGAAAACTCTCCTTAAAACAATTGGTTGGAAATAAACATTATCTCTCCATATTGCAATGATTTGAGGGTTGTGGATATTTATCCAATCATCATTTCTTATGGCCTTGTAGGATATGCTTAGAGCTTGATTGTTCCAACCATGGTTCTTTGTATCAACATTCTAAATTTGTCCATTTCTTCCTCAAACACATATTGTGTGCATTTAGTATGTTGTTTCATAGTACTTACAACCTATAATAATCCAATAAATAATCCATTGAGATTACTTCAATAATATCAAGCACATGTAGATCATCTCTTCCAATACAATGTAATATGTTATCTCTATCATTATGAGAACATAGATTCCACATAGAATCATATTTGTCAAAGTATCTTTTAGCTATTTGAACTTCATATTCACTCTTCCAATCAATGCTATCCATATCAGGCACATTTCAAAGTCATGTAAAACCATGGATATGAGTAGAGCGTTGATGCTCATATTTATATCTATACCAACAATATTCTACGCACAATAGTTTAATAAGAAATTCTTCATGGAAGATTGTAAATCTTTGATGAAGATATTAGAAATTTATATGTGGATTTTCTACAACATTTTGTACAAACTATTTTCCCAAACATTGCGTACTTTGTCCTGAATTGGATGGAAACAATTTATGTAGGTTAGACCATTTTGTGTATGTTGAACTTAGTGTGAACAATAATATTGGTGTCCCTTCTTGATGCACTATGGTTTTCATCCATTAGATATTTCTTCTAATATGCTCTTGTACCTCGCAACAAGGCCCCAAAATGCATAAGTTGGTTTACAAATTTGTTGTTAGGATTCAAGGTGCTACAAAAGGGCATCTAGAGTATTTTGTATTTTATCATGAACACTTACTTTCATGAAAATTGCTACTAGTTGTTACCTGCGATGTCTCATGATTGTGTTGTAGTTTAAATAAAAAAAGCATACATGTTTCCCAAACCTATGGTCATTAAACCGCATTAAATACAAATCATATTCATGCATTTGTACTTATTTATCTTTTTATTGTAGAGGAAGTGCAATTCCATTTGAGAAAAACGTAGGGAAAGCCATGTCCAATAGACCCTAATTATTATATTTATTTATTGATTTTCTATTACTTTTAGGCCATGAAATGATAGGAAGATCATTGGTATTTATACACAGGATATCTCTTATAGTTTCTAATTCACACTATGTCTACTTGAGAGCTTGGGTATGAACAGTAAGAAATATGCAAAATCATTTTCATTATCAGTGTGCTCACAAACTTCTATTTCATGTACTACACAATGGTAATTGTATGACAAGTCATGCAATAAACTTTATATATGTGTGATTATAACATGCAATAGATTAATTGCATCCATATCAACACTCACATTGCCATAGTATGGATCGTTATCAATTTTGTATCACAGTGCATCCATTACATGTTTTCTATTTACATAACAATCATAATTTATATGGTTGATATTATGCCTTCACACAATGATAATATGAAGCTCTTCTAGTTGGTGAGGCAAAAGAAAAATAATACTTTATACGTCCCACAAAAAGATTATGGTATGCCCAGTATATTTATATTGGTTGCCTCTTGCATGGGTAGCCTGCAAAATTGGGCTTACTCTAGCTATAAGTATCTCTTTTACCTAGGTGAGTCTCTTTAGGACAAGTGATTGTTCACCTAGGTCTAAGTTATTTGTTGGAGAGAAGCAATGCACCCCCTTTTCAACAAAACATCTTCAACATTTGGTCTCTTAAGTATTTATTCAAATGAGAATTCCAATATAGCATTCATTGTATATCTTGCATGTTTTGATATTGGACAATGCATCAATGCATTGTCGAGATTATCTCATTGAAAGCAAGCACTCAGTTGTTAAAATATCCCTATAGCATAGAACTGGCCCAACACATTTTTGTCTTTTTATTTATTTATTATGAGTTTTTCATCCACCGAAATTGATGCATTGTCAAGATTACTTGCTTCAAATTGTTTGAATTGTCGTTCACCGATCTCTTGATGTGTAGTTTCTATTATTTGCATTTTTTGTTCACATCTTTGCATTTTTTCATTTAATTGTAAGATGTGATGCCTAGCAGATATTTCTTCCTTGTTTAGACTATAATACAATCAACTTCATTTTTTTGTTTCAATTTCTGTAAATTTTCATTTACAGGTCTCTTGAGGTGTCGTTGCTATTCTTTGTATTGTTCTTTCTATAGATTGATGTATTTTTTTATTTAACCGTTGGACATGATAGTAGATATTTCTTCATTATGCTAGTTGTAATACAGTTGACTTCATTCTTTGCTATTGATAATTTCTATTGTAGCATCTACTGCGAGTATCTACAATCAATTTATTGAAGTTAATGTAAGTTTTAATCAATTAAAAAACTTGTATTTTTTTTTGATGGAGGGTTCAGATCTGCAAGGTAGCCCAGTGAGGCACGAAGCCTGCGAGCTACCAACTAGCAAAGGCCACCATGAAGCCTGTTTAGGAATCTGATACGGGCCCACTCGTGCCTAAAACCTCTTCGTCTTAGAGCCAAGGACTGAGGAGCATCCACGCTGCCAAATTCACCTGGGGAACAATCCCAGCCTCATCCCTTATGATGTTGGAACCTTGCACTAGACAAGAATTGATCCCTGGTGGGCTCATTAAGAACCATTCAACTTCACCAGCAGACCAAGGGCCCATTGACAAACTTGTATTTATTACTTTTTCATATTTGTCATTTTGTAGAGTTGGATGGTCAACAATTTCTTAAACTCTTGAACCATGTGAGATGGGAGGGACGCATGTTATGATATTCCCCAATTAGCTAACTAGAAGACATAAACATTGCAATTGATGGACAACAAAGGCATCCATACTAAATGTGCTCAGGTGTTTACAAATTTGTTGAACATTTGAACCAAAAAGAATAGGTATATAAGTGGGTTATCTTATTGACTGGATTCAAAGCCCTGAAAAATGACTAGCTAGACTTATATGACTATAATCATAAATATTCTAAAACAAAATATATTTATATTATAAAGAGAAATACTATATAATATCTAATGGTTTATTAATATTCTATACTTATAAGACTATAATCATAAGAAATATTGTATACTACTAGACTTATAAGACTATAATCATAAATATTCTAAAACAAAATATATTTATATTATAAAGAGAACTACTATATATTATCTAATGGTTTATATTATATATTATATAATGGCTTATTATCTAATGGTTTCATACATATCTCAACAATGTTTCTCCATGCATCTCGTTCACCAAAGAGATTGAGTCAGATAATTGTTTACTGTTCCTTGATATCTTGATCCACAAATAAATTGATGACTCTCTTGGTCATGGTGTTTATCGTAAAGCCACTCACACTGACATTTATCTCCATGCTTCCTCTCACAACCACCCTAGCCAGAAAGTTGGCATCCTCAAAATCCTCAATCTGAGAGCCTTTTGGATTTGTGATGAAGATAACTTGGACCAAGAGCTCTCTCATCTTCATCGTGTCTTCAAGTGGAATGGTTATTCTGAGAAACAAATCTCTATGGATTTTGGCCAAGCCAGTTTGTTCTTTCTTTCCTGTTCCACTCCATCTACCTCTCTCCTCGTGGCTTCTCCTATTATTTCCATTCCCTATGTAGCATGGATCTCCCACAAGATCTCTAAGATTCTTGTCAAAAAAGGTGTTTGGGTTGCCTTCAAGCCCTTATCCACCTTAAAGAATTGCATTCCTCCTCTAAAAGACTCTAGGGATGTCCTTTTAGAGTCAAGGGTCTATAAGGTTATGTGCTCTTGTGGTACTCCCTACATAGGTGAAATTGGTCATTCCTTTAACACCAGAATCAAAGAGCATGTTGTGGATATCAAACATGAGCATGTCCTTAAATTTTCCTTGGCTAAGCATTCCTCATCCATTAAGCACCATGTTTGCTTAAAGAACACTCAAATTATGTTCAAGGAGGATAACTTCTTCAAAATAAAACTCGGGGAGGCTATTGAAATCAACAATAACCCCTCCAAACTTAATCGAGATGATGGTTGTGGCTTGAGTAATTATTGGCAGCCATTGTTATCTTTCCTGAGAAACCTCCTGCATCTTGGTCCTTCTTCCTAGCCACCCCCCCTCTTCTAGCCTTCAGGCCCCATTTTTGCCCCCCTAATTTGTCCTCCTTGCCTTGCCTTTGTGTGTCATTCCTCTTCCTTTTTCCTTGTTTGTTGTGTGCCTTTCTTCCTTGCCTCACTTTGTTTGGGTATTTTTTGGGTTGTTGTTTCTCTTTGGTGTCTCCCTCTCTCCTTTTTTGTCTCCTTCTGCTCCTTGTCCCCCCCCTTTGGGCAAGTCCCTTGTGTCCACGGGTTTTCTCTTCTTTTTCCCTCTCCTTCTTGTCTTTCTCCTTGGTGCTCTTTTCTCTATCATGTCTTGGCCTTTAGTGTCTTCTCCTTCCCTTCCTCTTTTTTTTTGCATCTCTCTCTCTCTCTCTCTCTCTCACACACACACACACACACACACACACACACACACATTTCTCCTTCTTGTCTCACCCCCTCTCTCTCTTCTTTTTTCTTTATTGTTTTGGTGTTTATTTGTCATTTTTTGAGTTGTTCTTGATCTCTCTTCTTTTCATGTGGTTTTTATTTTATTTTTAATTTATTTTTTAGGTGTTTGTTTACCTTTCTATCTTATTCATTTATTCTTGTGAGTTTATATATATATATCCTTGTTTTATTTTGGGGTGTTTGTTGTTATCCTACTTTTTGATCTTGTTTTTTTGCTTAGTTGGTTGTAGTTATTTTCTCCCCCTCGCTCTTTTATTTTTATTTTCATTTTATTTATTTAGATACTTTTGTTCATCTATTGGCTTATTTTTCTTTCGATTTATTCTTTAGTATTCATATTTTTAATTCCCTTGGTGTTTATTTTTCTTCAATTCTTTTTGTTTTTTGTGTTTTTGCTTTTTGTCTTCCTCTTTTGTCTCTTTTTAATTTATATTTATATTTTGTTATCTTTCTTTATTTTTTATATTTCTTTTGTATTTTTTGTATGTTTATGTTGTATTATTCTTATTTTCTCTTGTTTTTTTTTCTTTGTTTGCTCCTTATTTTTCTTTCGTGTCTTCTTAGTTCTTTCTTTGTTTGCTCCTTGCATATTTTTTTCTTTGGTTTTTTGGTCGTTTGTCTTTCTTCTTTTGTTCTTAGTTTTATTTTTATTTGTAGTTCTTTGTTTGATTTTTGTTTTGTATTTCCTCCTTTTATTGTTGTGTTTATTTTCTTTGGTCACATTTCTATTATATTTGTGTCTTTTTTTGGCATATACACACACATGTATGTATATCTGTGTGTGTGTATGTATATATGTGTGTGTGTATGTATGTATGTATGTAAATATGTATAGATACATACATACATATATATATATATATATATATATGTATATGTATA